>WNWK01002966.1:0-17500 GCA_009830355.1 Cherax destructor
CTCCTTAAGCTGCTGGTAAAGTTGCTCAATGGACGGCATCTTGGTTCACTTCACAGAGCAAAAGTGGTTCAGTCCACAGAGAACCCTAGACACGTCCTCTCTGAGCTAAGAACAGATCACCTCTGAGCTAAGAACAGATCACCTCTGTTATGAATAACAGCGGCTAAAAGAGACCAATATATCTGTAATACGAAGGGGCACTGGTCAGAGAAATAGCAAACATCGAACTTAAGCTAAAGGAATCTTACAGGAGTCAAGAAACGCGGGAAGAACTAAAAGCCATAAATGAAATTGAAAGAAACCCAAAATATTTTTTTTCTTATGCCCAATTTAAGTCGAGAACAACATCCAGTATTGGGCCCCAACTTAGACGAGATGGGTCCTACACAGATGACATTAAGAAAATGAGTGAGCTACTCAAGTCTTGACCTGTATCAGTTCAGACCTGACCTGTACTTAGCTCTGTGAAGACGTGTCTTGTGTGCTACTCTACCAGCAGCTGAAGGAAGAACTTAGGGTGGCTAAGCTTGAGATACAGCAACTGACTGAGGAAAACAAGAGGATTCGTAGTAATCTTCCTGTTGTGAATCCTCAAGTCAAGAAAGGAACCTTGACTGTGGCTGGAATGCATGGGACAAAGTTAAGGATCAAGAGGACGGATGGAGAGGTAGAAACAACGAAGATCCAGGAGAACGTTGTGGAAACATCGAACCGATTCTCTGTGCTACCCGATGAATGTGAGTCGACTTCTGGGAACATCACGATGAACGACACCAAGGAAGGTAAAAACATTGTTGTTGTTGGGGATAGCCAGGTTAGGTATATGGATAGGGCCTTCTGTTTGAAGGATAGGAGTAGGAGACAGAGAGTTTGCTTTCCTGGGGCTGGGATGGAGGATATTGTTAGCCGTCTGGATGACATCATGAGAGGTAATGGGAGCAATCCTATTATCTGTCTCAGTGCTGGAGGCAACGTTGTTGGCAGACGTAGGAGTGAGGACCTAACTAGCAGGTATAGGTCAGCAATAGACATAATTAGGAAGAAGGGTGGGAACCCTGTCATATGTGGTATTTTGCCAAGGAGAGGAGTTGGAAATGAATGGTTGTCCAGAGCAATTGGTGTCAATTGCTGGCTGGACAAATACTGTAAGGAAAATGCAGTAACGTTCATAGACAACTGGGACCTCTTCTATGGCAGAAATGACATGTATGCCAAGGATGGGGTTTACTTATCCAGGTCTGGGGTGGGGGCACTGGCAACTGCAGTGGAGGGAGCTGTTAGGGCTTTAAACTAGAAATAGTTAGTGGTATGAGTTTTGGGGGAAAAACAGTGAAATCCCAGTGTAGTAATATTATGAGTTCTAGGGGAACTAGTAATAGGCCGAATAAGGTGGATACTGGAAAGCCAGTGGCACTAGATGACAAGGACATTAATAGGTATAGTGGAAAAACAGAAATGAGCAGGAAGGGTAAAGAGAAAGGAGGGTCGTTAAATGTATATTACACCAATAGTCGTAGTGCTAGGAATAAGATGGACGAGTTGAGATTAGTTGCAAGTGCGGGTAATATTGATGTTTTTGCAATAACTGAGACGTGGTTTAATATGAAAAATCGGGACATGCCTGCTGAATGTCACATCCAGGGTTTTAAATTGTTCCAAGTAGACAGAAGTATCGGGAAGGGGGGGTGGGGTGGCACTCTATGTCCGTGATCATTTAAATTGTTGCATAAAAACGGGTATAAAGTCTGAAATAATACATACAGAGTCTGTCTGGATAGAATTTTCAGAGGGGTGTGAAAAATTGATTTTAGGCGTGATATACCGTCCTCCAAACTTAGATAGGGAACAAGAGAGACTACTTTGGGAGGAAATTGTTAAGGCCACAAGACACGATAACGTGGTAATTCTAGGGGACTTTAACTTTAGTCAAATTGATTGGAATTTCTTGACAGGGAATTTAGAATCTAACGACTTTTTAGAAGTAGTTCAGGATTGTTTTTTGAAGCAGTTTGTGACAGAACCTACAAGGGAAAATAACCTACTTGACTTGGTTCTGACAAACAAGGAAACCCTTGTTATTAATTTAGAAATTACAGAGGAACTTGGCACAAGCGACCACAAATCCTTTAACATTGAATGGATGTATGATAGTAGGGATAACTCAGTAACGGTCCCAGATTTTCGCTTAGTAGATTACAATAGAATTAGATAACACTTATAATCTTGGACTGGGGTAACGAAGAGAGCTATCAATATGACAGTTTTCTGAACACCATATAGGCTGCCCAAAGAACATTTATCCCATATAAAGAAATTAGATCAAGTAGAAATGACCCAAAATGGATGAATAATAGGCTCAAATATCTTTTAGGGCAGAAGAAAGGAATTTATAGGTGCATAAAAAGAGGTGAGGGTCATCTTATAAATCAGTATACTGACATTAAGAGGGACGTTAAAAAGGGGATAAGAAAAGCTAAACAAGACTATGAAATTAAAGTTGCTAGGGATTCAAAAACTAACCCAAAAAGTTTTTTCCAGGTTTACAGAACAAAAGTTAGAGATAAGATAGGTCCCCTTAAAAATAACTCTGGGCACCTTACTGACAAGGAGAATGATATGTGCTCTATTTTTAATAATTATTTTCTCTCGGTTTTCACACAGGAAGACATTAATAATATCCCAGTAATTAGTTTTTATAGTGGCCCTGAAGAAGATCAATTATGTAATATCACAGTCACTTGCGAAATAGTTATGAAACAAGTAGACCGACTGAAACAAAATAAATCGCCGGGTCCTGATGAACTTTTTGCAAGGGTTCTTAAGGAATGCAAAATGGAACTCTGTGAACCATTAACTAACATTTTTAAATTATCTCTTCAAACAGGTATAGTGTCTGATATGTGGAAGATGGCTAATGTAATTCCTATTTTTAAAGCAGGGGACAAGTCACTACCATCAAATTACCGCCCAATAAGCCTGACCTCGATTGTAGGTAAATTACTAGAGTCCATTATAGCTGATATTATAAGAAGCCATCTGGATTAAAGCTTTTGAGGCTGTTGATCATGATAAAGAATTTGATATTGTTTATTTAGATTTTAGTAAGGCTTTTGATAGGGTACCGCACCAGAGACTGTTAAAGAAAGTTGCAGCTCATGGCATTGAGGACAAAGTGTTGTCATGGATCCAGTCATGGCTCACGAACAGGAAGCAGAGAGTGTGCATTAATGGGGTTAAATCCTAATGGGGATCTGTAACAAGTGGCGTTCCACAGGGATCAGTCTTTGGCCCGTTGTTGTTTATAATATATATCAATGAGTATGTAGATGAATGGTTCAGAGAACCGACACGTTATAAATTAGACACATTTGCAACACTTGGTTATCTTTATTGAGGAAACGTTTCGCCACACAGTGGCTTCATCAGTCCAATACAAAGTAGAAAAGTGTAAGGAGAGGAGGAGTTTGAGGTAATCAGTCCCTCGGCCTGGAGTCGATGTGTTCAGTCCATCAATCTTGTTGGAAGTGCAGCACAAGGCCGTAGAGGTGGCTTATATGCTGTAATCAGCTTCCTATTGGTGAGCCATGACGGAAGCAGAGAGTGTGCATAAATGGGGTTAAATCCGAATGGGGACTTGTAACAAGTGGTGTTCCACAGGGATCAGTCTTAGGCCCATTGTTATTTATAATATATATCAATGACCTTTACGAGGGAATTACTAGTGATATGAGCAAATTCGCCGACGACACGAAGATAGGTAGGATAATTGATTCAAACATAGATGTCATAGAACTTCAGGAAGATTTAGACAAACTTAATTCGTGGTCAGAAAAGTGGCAGATGCAGTTCAATGTAGATAAATGCAAGGTTCTGAAGCTCGGGAGTGTCCATAACCCAAGCACTTATAAGTTAAATAACGTAGAACTTAGCCATACAGATTGCGAGAAGGACTTGGGGGTGATGGTAAGCAGCAACCTCAAGAACTGCAAGAAACCCCTAACATGTGCTTTTAACATCTTATGGAGACGAAGCATGGATACAAGGGTCGTCCAACAGCTGCTAAAAACAACAGACATAGCCCCACTCCACAAAGGGGGCAGTAAAGCAATAGCAAAGAACTACAGACCGATAGCCAACCGACATGTAATCATTAGTGAACTTGCCAGAATGGATGTTGGAGGATGGTTTCTCCACTGGATTAAAGGCTACCTGTCCAATTGAAAGTCGTAACTAAAGATTTTGAATTAGGAACCCCACAGGGAGATGTGCTCAGTCCCACCCTATTCAATAATCTAATTAATGCTTTACTTAATGCTATGCCTAGTCAGCCCCATCATTTTATGATTAGTTTTGCTGATGATACAATGATTCACACCACCGGATTCTCCAACACCCAAAACATTCTTAATCATGTATTAGCCTCGTGTCAGGACCTGAGGTTGATTATCTCTACTAATAAAACAAAGATACTCAACAGGCGTCCTCCTCGACAGAGAGGCACAGTTCGCCAGATCCAGCTGCATGATGGACCTCTTCTAGAATATGTAAGCAGATATAATTCACATGAACTAGAAACAATCTTGGCCCTAATACTGATCCTTGCCGCACCCCACTTGTTACCCTTCCCTATTCTAACGACTTTTCCTGGACAATCACTCTTTGTCTCTTTCCACTGAGATACTCTTTAATTCATAGGACTACGTTCCCTGTTATATCTGCTTGCATCTCAACGTTTTGCCCCAGTCTCATGTGGGGTACTGAATCCTTTTTCAGTCTAAGAAAATGTAGTTCAACCAGCCCTCTCTCTCATGGCTCATTTTCGTCATCTTGTCATAGAGTTGTAACAGGCTGATAAGACAAAGTTTACCATCTCTGTGCCCGTGCTGGTCACTGTTAATGAAACCACTTCTCTCCAAGTGCTCTTCCACTTCCCTGACTATCTTCTCCATTACCTTGCAATGTATGCATATCAACAAATCCTGCCAGTAGTTCAGTGCTTCCTGTCTGTCTCCTTTCTTGAATATAGGTACTACATTCATTGCTGTGGCGTGCGCCGTGTATATTTTCACTTATTCCACGTTAATCACACAACCATTGGCGTGCCCTCTCGGCCAGCGAACTGACAGTTCAGAATATAGCAGTTCTGGGGCCCCACTGCTGTATTTATTGTCCAGTTCAACCCACCAATCAGGTGAGAGCCTGCTTCCCCAGCCAAGGTGACGTCTTATCTCTCTGCCTGGCTGGGAGAGGAGACCTTTGCCAACTCTGGTCGAATCCACTCGTTGCTTTGAGTGGCTCTTGGTTGTCTTATTATTATACTGATAATTTAAAATCTTACAGTTGAACATGGGTTGTGAAGGAATACATGGGTAAAGAAATCTACCCATGTATTCTATCTATTGCTGACTGTCTATGGCCAGGTAATACAGGTCTTGAATTGCTGTCTGTGCTCGTAATAGTTGTCTTTCAGATCTCTGGCAAATATCCCGTGTTCATTGACTTTTTGTAAATATTAGCTAGTGGTTCAGACAATGCTTTTGCTCCCTTTCGCAGAATCCATGGTGACACTTTAACAGGTCCCATTGCCTTAGATGTATCCAGCTCATCAGAAGTTTTATTTTACCTCTTTCCGTGTTGGGTGTATGGTGTCCTATACTCTAGGCTTCTTGGCACTGCCGTAGTTTCCACTGAAAAGACCTTTTTGAATTGTTTCCTCAGCACTTTACAAACTTGTTATTTTCCATAGGGTCTTTTCTTTCCTTTTTGAGTTGAATTATTTGGTCTTTTACTGTTATCTTCTGATATGGCTGTGAAACAGCTTTAGTTCAGACTTGGCCTTAGCTGCTATGTCGCTCTCGAAATGTCTTGTCTCTCAGCCTCTCTCTCCTCACCCCTCGCATATTCATTCCTGGCTAATCTGTTCGCTTCTCTGTTTTCATCTGTCCTACACTTCCTATAGTTTTTACAGGCTCTTAAGTTTTTTTTTTTCGTTTTGCCTCTCTGCATCTCTGGTAAACCAAGGGCTCTTCTTTTCTTTGCCGTTTATCGTTCGTCTGTGTGTGTGTGTACTTATTTGTACTTGCCTATTTGTGGTTACAGAGGTCGATTCACAGTTCCTGGCCACGCCTCTTCGTTAGTTGCTACTAGGTACACTCTCTGCTCCAAGAGCCTTATCGCACCTCTTCTTAAAGCTATGTATGAATCCTGCCTCCACTATTGTGGTGTGTGTGTGTACTCACCTAGTTGTGGTTGCGGGGGTCGAGTCACAGCTCCTGACCCCGCCTTTTCAACTGGCCGCTACCCGGTCACTCTTCCCTCTCCGTGAGCTTTATCATACCTTTTCTTAAAGCTATGTATGGATCCTGCCTCCACTACATCACTGCCCAGGCTATTCCACTTCCTGACAACTCTGTGACTGAAGAAATACTTCCTAACATCCTTGTGGTTCAAAGTTCAAACTTTGAGGTCCAGTCCCTGGACCCATTATGTACCTCTGTAATCTTTTGACTACCGCCCACAGGATGGGTATGGGGTGCGTAATAAAGGTATCAAACTAACTAAAACTAACTTGTGGTTCATCTGAGTCTTCAGCTTCCAACTGTGACCCCTTGTTGTTGTGTCCCATCTCTGGAACATCCTGTCTCTGTCCACCTTGGCTATTCCTCTCAGTATTTTATATGTCGTTATCATATCCCCCCTATCTCTCCTGTCTTCCAGTGTCGTCAAGTCGATTTCCCTTAACCTCTCCTCGTAGGACATACCCCTTAGCTCCGGGACTAGTCTTGTTGCAAACCTTTGCACTTTCTCTAGTTTCCTTACATGCTTAGCTAGGTGAGGGTTCCAAACTGGCGCTGCATATTCCAATATGGGCCTAACGTACACAGTGTACAGGGTCCTGAATGACTCCTTATTTAGATGTCGGAATGCTGTTCTTAGGTTTGCCAGGCGCCCGCATGCTGTAGCAGTTATTTGGTTGATGTGCATCTCAGATGTGCCCGGTGTTATACGCACACCAAGATCCTGTGTGTGTGTGTTGTAGAAACCAATAACTCTTTATGTAAGTTTCCCGTCGTAGTATAAACAAAAGAAAATTTCCCCACCTGACAAGATGAAAAGAAAACGACGACTTTCTAGCCAATCGTTTCTTGTTTTACTAGAGACTGAGGTACAGTGGGTGCTTCTAAAGGAAAATCTTTAGGAAAATTCCCTTCTAGGAAATATTAAAGTTAAACCAATATATATTAAAAATTAGCATTTAAATAGACACAAAGAGGAAACAATAGTTTAGAAGCGCGACATAGCAGCTGTGCACTGGGTATTGATTGAACATAACTGTCAGGCGCAAGTCTGTCCAATAACAACAGTGGAGGTGGCTCATTCATGAAATACCGAATCCCGTGGTGTCTCGGAGGAATTTTGGACAATGTTTAATTAACTGGACCTTAAAGAAAGCCTAATGACGATTTTGTGGAAGTATAATGGCCCATATAGCCAAATATAAGGTAAGAAAGCGAAATTCCTGTATTATTTCTAACCCAAGAGTTTTCATTTATGCAGTATAAGCATACCTTCCAATGATATTTTTTTATTTCAACTTAATATTTCTATATTATAGCGAAGATCTGCGCATTTTGTGGAAGTGAGTCAAAGGCTGACTGAAAGCCGTGAAAAGAGGGTCTGTTAACTCACACATTTAAGTGAATGCATGGATTATTTCCATTATTTACATAACACTTTCACAGTGTTCAACGAAGAATTCCTGGAAATGTTCAACACACTAGTAGCCTATCCCCTTTATAGTTTTCCAAGAAATCTGGATAACGAACAAAGGTGTCAGTGTCTGCAGCTCGCTACTGCAGTGCTCTAAGGCATCTCTACTCTTTACATTTTCATCTTTCTACAGGTAATTTTAATGTCTTGTTACTAGACAGAATCACGACTAATTAACCCAGCAGTGGGAAGTCAATTGTCAGAAAAAAAAATATAAATGTGACCACCTGCATTCGGAAATGAAAATATGGACTCTGTATTTGCATAAGACAGCCTAGCTGTTACTCGTAGTCTGCACAGAAGCTATACAACTGACTTGTCTAATATATCAGAGTAAAGAAGTACTATTCAGTGGTGTGACTCGCCTTCCAGAGGTGTCATAACCTACACTTGTTCGTATTTTAAGAGTTAATGCTATCTCAGGTCGTATTTTGTCAGTGTTTGCAAAATTATCTGACCTGGCAGTGTCCTTGTTTAGGCTGCTGCTGTCTTTGTTTAACATACACTTAGTCTGGATTTGTTCTTGTTTAAGGTACACCCAATCATTTCCCTTCAAGATTATTATTATTATCATCATCGTTATTAGTAATAGTAGTATATTAACGGGAGAGCATTAAATCCTTAGGGAAGTGCAAAACCCGTAAGGCATCATACAGCGCCTAGGAAATGGGATGTAGTCAGGTTTGATCTTAGAAAGAGGAGAGTACCTCTAATTCCTTGGATCAAGAGGCCTTTACCAGTATCCAGGTACCATCGCAGATGGGCCTTTGTTCAAGAGACATATATGGATGACTCGATACGTTTTTTTTTCAAAACACTTCCTAGGCTGGTGCTGCAAATGTTGAATATCATAGCCTGTCTGTGCACTTGCTCAAGAGACATCCCATTTTGCTGGTAGTTATTTATATGACATATAATAGCGTGAAAATGTTTTTTCATGGGATACCTTAATCTGCTATTTACCCAATTCAAAGTATTAGCCAGTTTAATATTTTCAGAGCATGAGGACAGACCAGACAAAGGCAACATTTTTTTTTCTTGCGTTATTTGCGGTCAATATATAAATTGTACGCTAGAGACTCGTATCCTCGCACCCTCTCTGTGTTGCCTGAGGCCAAGTTTTTCTGCTGACTTCCTAATCAAGCGGGCTATCTTTGCTAGTTACCCGCAGGCCCAAATAACCATCACATCCCAGCTGATATGGCTGCTTGTAGATGTTCATCTTCTTGAAAACTTCTATCTTCGTTCCGGCAATTTTTCTAATACCTTTTGGTAGTATGTTGAAGAGTTTAGGGACCAGGAATGTTGAAATAACGTTCTCTACTTGTACCATTGGTCTCGGTTTTTAGAAAAAAATACTAGCTGTCTCTGAGCCTCGTTGTATGTTGGAGTACATAATAGGGCACTTAGAAGATGGCAAGGCGAAAGAGAAGCTTTGGTTGGAGTTGGCACTCGACCTATTTCCAATGGAGGATCTGGGAAAAGAAGACACAGTAGCTTGGTCACCTATGCCTCCAAACATATATCAGAAGGCTTACAAGTGGCACTTAACATCTCTTGCTCCTGTTTCACGTCTCATCTGAAGGACGAGGCTGGACTCTGAACAAGACCAGCAAATCTTAGCTCCTGTGTGAACCATGCTGCACATGGCGTCAGAAGTACGCAATGAGCTGTAGTCGGAGATATACATGCAAGAAGGTTCAGTTGAATTGCAAAGAACTTTGCAGCTGTAAATGTTTCAAATACAATCAATAAACCACGACCTACAAACACAAGTAGATCTGGCAAGTATATTTCATTAATGTAACACGTAACTCATTATGTTTATTTTGGCGTCAGCTTGTCTTACATTTAATTATTCTACGCATCATGTACAGTAGCTACATGTGTAAACTACGGTACCCATGTACAGTACCATCTTGAGAACTACCAAAGCACAGAGGCATAGGTTCGAGCCCCACCCGTTCCGTGATAGTCATAGTACATTGTAAATTAAAGTGTTTTGTTAGTTTTATAAATATGGGTGATTTTTTTTAGTCTCTTTACTTGCTACTGTCCTGCATAATATAATTTTATCAAATTTCATGGTGCTTTTATGCTGACCGACTCCAATTTATTATTAAGTTGCCTAACTGTATATCCTACTCTGCTATTCTTATTATTATTAAATACATAACTTAGCCAATTCTAGGCTACATTTACTGTACAAAGTATCCTCGAAATCTATTACCAAACTGCATTATTTTTATAAGTTTGATAGTATATGTATGCAAAATAACCACTGTGAAAAAATAATGAATCCGCAAGCACTGTCGTGATGTCTCACAGGTCATCGATAATGTGAAATCACGAAAGCTCTTGGAAATTCACTATCTTTTCACAGTTGTTATTTTGCATATTATATATACGTATATATAAAAGATGTAAAGAGAGTAGTAAGGGAGAAAAAGTTGTCATATGAGAGGTTTTTACAAAGTAGAAGTGATGCAAGGAAGGAAGAGTATATGGAGAGAAAAAGAGAGATTAAGAGAGTGGTGAAGCAGTGTAAATAGAGAGCAAATGAGAGAGTGGGTGAGATGTTATCAACGAATTTTGTTGAAAATAAGAAAAAGTTTTGGAGTAAGATTAATAAGTTGAGGAAGCCTAGGGAACAAATGGATTTGACAGTTAAAAATAGGAGAGGAGAGTTATTAAATGGAGAGTTAGAGGTGTCGGGAAGATGGAGGGAATATTTTGAGGAATTGTTAAAAGTTGATGAAGATAGGGAAGCTGTGATTTCGTGTATAGGGCAAGGAGGAATAACATCTTGTAGGAGTGTGGAAGAGCCAGTTGTGAGTGTGGGGGAAGTTCGTGAGGCAGTGGGTAGAATGAAAGGGGGTAAAGCAGCTGGGATTGATGGGATAAAGATAGAAATGTGGAGATATAGTTTTGGAGTGGTTGGTGCTATTATTTAATAAATATATGGAAGAGGGTAAGGTACCTAGGGATTGGCAGAGAGCGTGCATAGTTCCTTTGTATAAAGGCAAAGGGGACAAAAGAGAGTGCAAAAATTATAGGAGAATAAGTCTGTTGAGTATACCTGGTAAAGTGTATGGTAGAGTTATTATTGAAAGAATTAAGAGCAAGACGGAGAGTAAGATAGCAAATGAACAAGGAGGTTTTAGGAAAGGTAGAGGGTGTGTAGACCAAGTGTTTACAGTGAAACATATAGCTGAACAGTATTTAGATAAGGGTAAAGAGGTTTTTTGTGGCATTTATGGATTTTTGGGTGGATAGGGGTGCAATGTAGCAGATGTTGCAGGTGTATGGAATAGGAGGTAGGTTACTGAAAGCAGTGAAGAGTTTATACGAGGATAGTGAGGCTCAGGTTAGAGTATGTAGGAGAGAGGGAGATTATTTCCCAGTAAAAGTAGGCCTTAGGTAAGGATGTGTGATGTCACCATGGCTGTTCAATATATTTATAGATGGGGTTGTAAGAGAAGTGAATGCGCGGGTGTTGGCAAGATGTGTGGGGTTAAAAGATAAAGAATCTAACACAAAGTGGGAGTTGTCACAGCTGTTTTTTGCTGATGACACTGTGCTTTTGGGAGATTCTGAAGAGAAGTTGCAGAGGTTGGTGGATGAGTTTGGTACGGTATGTAAAAGAAGGAAATTAAAAGTGAATATAGGAAAGAGTAAGGTGATGAGGATAACAAAAAGATTAAGTGATGAAAAATTGGATATCAGATTGGAGGGAGAGAGTATGGAGGAGGTGAATGTATTCAGATATTTAGGAGTGGACGTGTCAGCAGATGGGTCTATGAAGGATGAGGTGAATCATAGAATTGATGAGCGTAAAAGGGTAAGTGGTGCACTTAGGAGTCTGTGGAGACAAAGAAATTTGTCCGTGGAAGCAAAGAGGTGAATGTATGAGAGTATAGTTATATCAACACTCTTATATGGGTGTGAAGCATGGGTGGTGAATGGCTGGAGTCAATGGAGATGTCATGTCCGAGATCAATGTGTGGTGTGAATATAATGCAGCGAATTCGTAGTGTGGAAATTAGGAGGAGGAGGTGCGGGATTACCAAGACTATTATCCAGAGGGCTGAGGAGGGGTTGTTGAGGTGGTTTGGACATGTAGAGAGATTGGAACGAGACAGAATGACTTCGAGAGTGTATAAATCTGTAATGGAGGGAAGGCGGGGTAGGGGTCGGCCTAGGAAAGGTTGGAGGGAGGGGGTAAAGGAGGTTTTGTGTGCGAGGGGCTTGGACTTCCAGCAAGCATGCATGAGCGTATTTGATAGGAGTGAATGGAGACAAATGGTTTTTAATACTTGACGTGCTGTTGGAGTGGAAGCAAAGTAACATTTATGAAGGGATTCAGGGAAACCGGCAGGCCGGACTTGAGTCCTGGAGATGGGAAGTACAGTGTCTGCACTCTGAAGGAGGGGTGTTAATGTTGCAGTTTTATAACTGTAGTGCAAGCATACCTGGCAAGACAGTGATGGAGTGAATGATGATGAAAGTTTTTCTTTTTCGGGCCACCCTGCCTTGGTGGGAAACGGCCGATGTGTTAATAAAATATAAATAGAGATAGATGAATAGATAGATATATGCAAAATAACTGTTGAGAAAGTACTTATCACTCTCTCCATTGGACCAGGATGGTGGTCCAATGGAGAGAGTGATGCGTACTTTGTTCAGTTCACACAGGGCTGAGCATGGGAACGCAGGATCGAGTCCTGGCCAAGCCGCAATTCTGTTAATGATTCAAAATCACTTGTTTCGTGATTTCATATATATATATATATATATATATATATATATATATATATATATATATATATATATATATATATATATATATATATATATATATATATATAAGAACTCATTTAAAATTAAGTCCTTTCTAAAATTTTCTCTTATATGTTTAAAGATATATTTTTCATTCATGGTAATGTAAAAATAATAATTCTGTACCAAAAGAACCTTAGAAAACTTACTAACCTTATTATAAGAAGCTCAATTTAATTTAGCCTAATCCAACTAAATATATTTTAGATAAGTTTACAATAACTTAATAATAAACAAACACAATTATTTTTTTCGTTTGGTTCAGAATGATTTTACGAAAATATTGCATGCAAAATTTTGCTTGCCTTATTCGGCAAGAAGAGCGTTGCTATTTAAGCCAAAAATAGCAAATTTTACCTATTCGGCACGACATACTATATATATATATATATATATATATATATATATATATATATATATATATATATATATATATATATATATATATATAGTGGGGTAAGTTATTTATAGATGACATTCATTAGTCATTAGGAAGTAATGTATGAGTGGACCATCTATGCCTGGATGTATAATTGAGGGTTGTGCCAACTCACAAGCAGGGCTCACAAGTGCCATTTATAATGAGGCATCGCCATCCAGCCACAGCCGTTTTTATATAAGTACCACTTATGACAGACTATCATCTGAACCAGGGCTCGTGTGCTTGTTTCCCCGCAGTAAAAGATAGTGTCTAGTGGCGAGTGCTTGTTCAATAGGTATAGCACAAATGTGAAAACAGTGTGCCATTGACATAGCTACGTTACGAACATAGTAGCAGCACATGGTACCGGAGAAGGAAGTCTGTCTAACAGGCTACAGAGAGTTTACATCATTTGAAAGAAATCAGAATATGGACCAGTCACAAGTGTTGACCCCTAAAGGGTCGAGTTAAGGTCGTCATTGTTGTTCACAATCTACATAAACGGCATAAATAATGGAAGAAGTTCTCTTACGACGAATAAAATTGGAAGGAAAATAAATTCAGACAAGGACACCAGGAAGCTTCGAAATTGTTTGTATATATAAAGTTTGTGACGAGAAAAGTGGCAGATACAGTTCAATGCAGAAAAATGTTAAGTTCTAACCTAGGGAGAAACAAATAATAGTGGCATCTATAACCAACGAAATATAAATTTGTCAAACTTAATTTGGAAAAGGTTTAGGTGTTCTGCTTAGCAGAAATCTGAATCCAAGACATAGTGTATAATTGTTCACAACAAGACTAATGAACTGCATTGTTACATATCAAGAAGAATAAACGACACATTCCCCAAGGTTACAATGTAACTCAATACATTGTTATTAAAGCTTTATTTAGACTACACAGCACAGTTCTCACCTTCACATGACTTTATGTTTACGTTCTCCACTATTTATATGTGGCACAGTTATTATAAATTCCTGGTATTAGGACCTTATACTTGTCAAAATTGAACAGTATTCTTCCACTTTTCCGACTACAACATTAATTTGCCAAGTCATCTTTAATCTTTCTGGTGTCCTCCTTAGAATTTATTTGTCGGTCTTTTTTTCCTGTCTACGGCTAACTTATTTCACTTTATTTCCTTTTCTAGGTCCTTAATTTAAGTAGCGAACAACATAGGTTATAACACAAACCCCTGTTGCACACCACTTGTGACTGCCCCATAGTCCAGTGTCACAGTGTCTCCAAAATCTGGTGTCAATTAGTTAGCCTCGATTCCTAATCAAATTTCTCTTCTAATACTGTCTGGCGCCACTTCATCAGTACTCTATGTGGAACTCAAAAGCTTTACGGAAATCCGGATAAGCAATATCGTAAAAGTTATCTTGGTTCACTGCCTCAATTACCTTTGTGAAACAAGGTAGTAAATTTGTTAGGTAAGAACGTTCCCTAATGAAACTGAGTTGGCACTTCTTGATCAAATTATGTTAACTTAGGCGACTTGTATCTGTTCGTATTTTTTCTTATCATTTTCCATTCGAGCTGTGATGCCTGTACACTCTTGGAAAGACAGCTATTGAATGAGTGATGGTGAATGCTTATCCCTTTTTACTGGGTCATCTTACCTTGATGTGAATCGGCCGGTCCATTAAAAAATGTCCATTGTTGAAATTAAGTTACTTATACATAAACCATAATTTTTAAAGGGGTGAACTGGTAAGCCAGCGGAAAGCTTTGGTCAGATGACGAAAAGCTCCAGCTGCGGGTCATCATGTGACTAAGACCCGCGTCAGGAAACACTTGTCCTGTTTCCTGACAAATCTTACCTAACCTAACCGAAATTAAGCTGATGGGTCAATAGTTTGAAGCTAGGAAGCTGTGTCACATTTTGCAAATAAATATAACATTTACCATCTTTTACGTATGTGACACAATGCCCGTTTACAGTGATGTTATGAAAACTAGCTTAAGTTCTATGTTTCTCACTGTATTTTAGGAGTCCTGAGAAATAGATCTTAGGGGCTGGGGGGAGGGACTTATTTTCGGATTAATCGGTCTAATTGTTTGAGCATTTTATCTGGTGACTGTGATCTTACGTTATTAACATCTAAACTTTCTTTTATGAAGAATAAAACTTACAATGCTAAAACCGGAAGGATTCACATATAAGTCACACATTCCAGAGGAAACTAAACAATGGTTGGACCCCTCCTGGACTATTATCAAGATTTAATAATAGTCCAGCACGTTTCCACCCTCCACATACTCAAAAAAAAAAGGTGGAGTATTTTTAAATTTCACTTATTTTCTGATTTTCTGGAAATTTATATATATATATATATATATATATATATATATATATATATATATATATATATATATATATATATATATATATATGAGAGAGAGAGAGAGAGAGAGAGAGAGAGAGAGAGAGAACAGAGAGAGATAGGAAACTTTTTTTATTTAATACATCTTCGGAACTATCAATAAGCTATCATGAGTTAGATTGAAGTAGATTTTTCTTTTCCATATTCTTGATCCTATATATTTGGACGAAGTCTTTTACTCCAGCAGCCAGTATCCTTAATTGTTGAATTTGACTACTGAATTGAACAACTAAAAGTCACTGATATTTTTTTCTAAATTACCCTGATTTCTGAGCTGTCTGGGCTCGTGTGATGGACGTAATAGATCAGATAAATACAATTTTGCGATTAATCTTTAAAGTTAGGTCAGTTTATTTATTGTACGCATTCTGAGACTGAAATTTATTAAGTGTCCTAACTAAAAATCCAAGTGCTTGTAGTCCATTAATTTGCTATTCACATCTTTGTCTCATCAACTATTTAAAATTGGTGTTGAATTCCTTTGCAACTTTGATTTCGTATTCGTGTTTGGCTTCTCTTATCCGTTCTTTTTTTATAACTTCTCTGTTAATTTGAGCATATCGGCCTATAAGGTGACCCTCTCTTTTATTAATGATATTGTAAATACTTCTAGTCTCACCCAAGAGATATTTTAGAGAAAAAAAAAGGCACAATACCGTGACTGGAACAATACACAAATAACCCACACATAGCAGACTGAAATTTACGACGACGTTTCGGTCCTGTTTGGACTATTCGGTCTAAGCCGGAGCGAATAGTCCGGCTTGGACTATTGCAGGTTGTCTGCACTATAGATGTTTTAGTCTCATTTATTTAATTAGTATCCCTGTGGCTTGAGGAGCTTCCATGTTGGAAGTTCTGTACGTTGTTTACATACCTAGAACACTTCACAACATTTCGTGTCAGGTTCTCATACCATCATCTACCTTCTTCTTCACTGACTGAAATTAATGTCAAGTAAGATGATTAAAGTCAATATTTTGAGTGGCGTTAAAAAGGTTAGACAGTTGAGTAATAGGAAGGTTTAGTGAGAGAAGCATGTGAATAGCAAGGGTCAATAGACATACTGTTCTTGAATTCACTGTTCTTCCTTCACTATGATGCCCCAGCTCTGTTTGTCTTCCTCTCCTCCCCTCCTCCTTCCCCATTCATCATACATCTCATCCCCATGACAGTGCAACCTTCCCACCCTTCCCTGTCCTCTTCCGCTGACCCTGTATTAAAATACCACCAGGAGCCGAACCACACCCTGCCCACTTCCGGTTCACTGTTCCAGCCTCGCCCCCTCACCACAACCACTAACCTGTTTATACTTACCTACCTGTGTTTACTGGGGTCGAGTCCCAGCTCTTGGGCCTCTCCCTGCCCACCACAACCATCAACCTGTTTGTGCTTGCCTACCTGTGTTTACTTAGGTCGAGTCTCAGTTCGACAATTATAGTTTTTTCTTATCATTTTCAGTGTTTATTTCATACTAAGAATGAATACTTAACAGTGAGATTTGAAGCTGACGGGGCGTTAGCATCAATTTCAAAGCGTTTGTCTCTATATGTACAGTAAAATAAATCGAGAAAAAATTCATAGGAGTAGAGTTTATGTTTGTATTTTAATATATAGATGTGGTCCACATGTAGTGCAAATTGTGGGAACCCATAGCCTCGGATTAGTAGATATAACAAAACTTCAGTGAAAATCATTTTGATTTCTCCCAGAAACTGTCTGGATATTGCTCTTCTTCTTCCACCCCATCTTTTATAAATACACAGATGGGTATATTTTAGCATGTGATATGGTACACAAAGTTTTTATCTGTACTGTAACATGAGTGGCTACAAGCTATGACATTTCCTCCTATCTACTGCTTTAAATCGTATTACGGGCCGGGATAAGGTTAACTAGGCAATGACGTCACAGAATAACTTAAAAACTCGTTCCCATTGGCTACATTTTCTGCAATAATGATGTCACGGTTATGTCATTACGATTCACGTTTTCTATTGGTAGGCTACTCTGGTGTGGTTGCCAACACGTCAGTGGCTGGGTGTTGTTGATCTACTGTGATGCTAGTCAGCTCAGT